>CM042331.1:3953291-3960791 GCA_023566125.1 Zingel zingel
AAACGATCAGGCGAAAAACCGGTAATTGTGAAATATAAAGTCCACGTGTGCTTTGTTGGGGGGGTTAAATAACACAACAGGACGTCACAGAAAATGACGTCCTGTTGTGACATCCTGCCGCACCACCCTGCTGCAAACCACCGGGTGACTTTTCTTGGTATGAATGCCCACTATGAGAGAGAGCTGAGGGTGCAGGGGATCTGGTTCATGAGGACATTTCCACTATACTTGTCCTGAAGTGGTGACATGACAGATCTGACTGTGGTTATTGTAACAACACATTCAAATGACTGTTGTCTTTACAGGGACGTATAAGACTCAAGCGGGGTCTCTTTTTTTTTAAATATTTAATGGAACGATCACAACCACAGCTCCAATCTCCACACAACACCTGAGAGAGTCACAGCGTGTTCCTTGACTGTTCCGTTTGAGACCCATGGCATTTTAAAAGCAATTTGACCCCTGCCTGGCCCCGCCACTTAATCTCAGTGGGCTCGTCTGTAGGCTGGAAAAGTCCTCTCTGAGCCCCAGAGGCACAGCTCCGGCCACTCAGGCTAGCTGCAATCACAGGCTACTGGCTGGGCCAATTACCAAAGCAGCCTGGACCCAGGCTGAATTCTCATCTTATCTATCCAAATGTCAGCCTCTTGCTTATTAGCTATCATCATGCTGCTGTCAATCACGGTGAAAGAGATGAGAGCTTTCCTCACAGGCCTACCTCCTACTGAGTCTGTCTTAGATTCACTTTTTAATTCACCATGGCTGAGTTACTCCCATTGTTTTCATTCTCTGCAATTCTGCAATTTGATGCTGAGCATTATTACCCTCTTATTACACACACTGTGACGTTGGTTGACCTGCATTGGTGCTCAATCTGAATGCCTGGTATGTAGGTTTGCGATTCAGTAGTGTTTGTTTGAATCCAAATTCAGTATTTAATCCATTGATTGATTCTGAATCCTTCTGAATCCCTTATCGAATTTCAATCCAGTTCAGCCTTCGACATTGGCAAGTACCTTCAATTAGAAAATACCTAAAACTCAAAGATCTCTAATGTTGACAACCTGTGGCTAAAGCATGGAAATAAGATGAACAGCACAATGGCATTTTACAAATCAGGACATGGAGTATTCACTCCAACCTACTAACGCACAAACACGACCCAACAAGCTGGATCTTTTCCTCCAGAGGAGCTGCCGTTCTTTTTTTTTTCTTTTCACTGTATGGACTGGGAATCTGCAAATGAATTGTCCGTCGGGACTGATGAAGTGTCTGAATCTGACTCTTGTGTGCTGTTGACAGCAGCCATTATGGGATTAATGTCAACCAGCTACAGCGTTCATTAGTTGCTGGTTATGTGCAATGGTTAGCCCTGGCTCAAAATGAGAAGCCTGCCAATGTTACCCCGAATGACATGCACAGTTCTTTTTGCTAATATAAATGAGCCTGGGGAGAGAAAAAATTGAATATAGCTGTTAACGCCAGAGCTTAACTAAAAAAAATATATATATATTTTTAAATGATTGAAGTGTGGTTTTTTTTTTTTTTTTTTTTTTTTTTGAGAGGATTTTTTTCTTTAGTCTGTAGGATAAGATTTGTAGGCTGGGATGTCTCTGCAGCAACACAATACACGTGTTTTGCCTTTAACAAATATTGGATATTGCACTAGTTCATATTGCGATTGTGATTAATTGTGTAGCCCTAATCAGCAGAACAGTTTTTTGGAGGATTGTCTGGGAAATGTAAATAACATTTCTGTAACAAACTGCTCAGGAGACACAGTGTAAGAGAAGTGAAACTGAAACATGCCTTTGTTCTGTCCAGTTATATACAGTGTTGTGTATGGACCTCCATCTGTAGTGTTGAGTGAGTGAGATGACTGATCTCACACATCTGTTTGTGTGTGTGCGTAGGGCGGTGGTACATCCGGGAGGGCTGGCTGAAGGTGGTTCCCCCTAAAGGTGCAGACGTTCAGCCCAAGATGTTCTTCCTCTTCTCGGACATGCTACTGCAGGCCAAGCGCTGCGGCCCACTGCGGCTGTCCAGCGGAGACAGGTTTTCGGGCCAGCGAGCCTACCCCCTGCAGGACTGCACCGTGGAGAAGGTGTTTGGCCACACCCGGAGCCAGGGAGGCCTGCTCAGCGTGAGTACTGCTCCGGTCAGGGATCAGGGAGCTTCTGGGATATTGGCTTAGATAGCGTTCAGCTCAAGTCGTAGTGGAAAGAAGGGGAGAAAATATTAGACTACTGACTGACTCATAAGAACAAAAACAGCAGGGAATATTCAATTCTTAAATTTTTTTTTTTACATAGAATGAGGACTGTTTTGTCCTGCATCTCTTTCTATTCTAGTCACCAATAACTTTCAGTACATGTGCCATGTACGTATTGTATTACAGTAGACCTATGCAGTGTATACTTTAGAATATAATAGATATAATGGAACTCTTGTCCCATCAGGGGAGGGAATAAGTCTTTGTCTCTCCAATAATGCACCGAACCCAACCAGAAAACCCTCGGCAAAATCCCCTAGCCTGAGGATATGTTGGCGTTTTTTGTTTTCATAATTAGTTTTATTAGATTTTCCATGACAAACAAATGAACAGAAAGGGCAAGCAGACAGTACCAAGGCCAAAACCCTTTTTTTTAGATTATTATACTGATAGCACATGATACAAAGCATACTACGGGCCCTATCGTGCACCCAGCGCAATTGACTTTGTACACCGACGCATGTATCATTCCTATTTTGCACCTGACACAAAGCGGACTTTTCCCTCCACAGACTCACGGTGGTAAATTAGGGAATGAACTTGCGCTCCCGGGGGCGGTTCAGAAAAAAGAGGAGGCGTGTTCCGGCGCAAACATTCCCTAGTGCTATTTTGCAGTTTCAGAAAACGGTTCCGCCACAGACCAGGAAAAACCTAGTCTAAAATCAGCGGCGCGTTATTCAGATGCTATTTTAAGGGGGCATGCTTGGCCGTAATGTAGCGTGTGCACACCGCGCGTACACTTTGCTTCTCTCATCTCACGGACCCAGCAGTTCCCATTTTTGCAAACCATACATAAATACAAGGAAAAATATGACCTTGTTTTACACAACATTTTCCATGAATCATGGATGTGTTGATGAGGAAATATTAGAGGACTTAAGGAGATGAGATGTTGAACTGCATGTGCCGATGCCACTTAACCCAGATGCCCCAGCAGCAGCACGGGAGAGGAGAGAAGAAGAGCTGCATCGTCTATAGTGAGGTAATCCCGGTCTAATGTTAGACTACATTGCAAAAATATCACCATACATTCATAACCTCGTGATTCAGTGAGAGTGAGCCCAAAACATCGGAAAGTATGTTTTTGTGATATTTCTTTATTTACATTTTGTCAAAAAGAAAAATCAATAGCAAAAGTTGGTCTCCTCGGCTGTGAACCGCTCCTGGCGTGCGCCCATGGATGTATTAAGAGCATGCACCTAGCAAATCCACCATTATAATAGCTATCCACCATGGAACAAGCGCTCCTGCTTTTAAAGGGAACGAATATAACGCTCTGATTGGTTTATTGCATGTTACGCCCAAACCACACCTATGAGTAATGTAGCTACTTCAGACCAATCCATTTTAGATTTGCGTCGGGCGCAAGAGTCATTTTTCCCGCCGGTATAATAGCAACAGCGCCCGAGATCCATCCACAAAGCTATGGTGGTAGTAGTATGGCACTCATTTCTGAACGTGCGATTAACGCCAGCACGTTCTGTGATCTGGCTCCGTAGTTTGGGAGATCAGGAAGTGGCACCAGTAACGTTTGGGACAGTGTTGCCCACTTGGCCACTTTCTCGCTAGATGTAGCGACTTTTCAGACCCTCTCAGCGACTTATTATAAATATATTTCTATTGTAGTTCATTCCTATGCACACAGTCCACAGATCATGGGTTAAACACTAAACAGCGCTTCTCTCCCCCCCCCCCCCCCCTCCTCTGCACAGCAGCACTGCACAGGCAGTCTGTAGCGGGTTTTAGAATACTAAATACAATACAATTCAGTAATAAACGGGAGTGGAAGGCGAGCAGAAATAAAGCTCCTTGAGCAGAAATGGAGAAAGAAAAGAGTCTTTTGAATGGCAAGTTGAGTTCAAAGCTCTTCCAGATGCTTCTCTCCTCAAGACTAAAGTTGTCTGCATGTACTGTGGATGTGAACTGAGTTACCACTGGAGTACGTCCAGTCTCAAACACCACTTGAGCATTTAAAAAACACACATTTTTTAAAGTGCATTTGGAACAGAAAAAAAAAGTGTCCTTAATTTGCAATTAATCGCGAGTTAACTTCAGTGTATTGCCTCTGTTAGTGGAAGACTTAGGTGCACGTACTTGGCGTGGGGTTTAGGCCTCCTTTCTCAAGATATTTTTTAAAGTTTTTTAATTTAAAAAAAAAGTCATTTTGTGGGGTTTTGCATCTCTTTGTAGCTGTGTTGTGTCTCTCTGTGGTCATTTGTGTTTTCTTTGGGGTTGTTTTGGGTCTCTGTGGTCATTTGGCGTCCCTTTGTAGTCGCCTTGTGTCCCTTTGGGGTAGTTTTGGGTCTCTTTTTTTACATAATTTTGGACCGTTATTATTCCCATATCTGTGTCTAAAACGTTGGAAAAGTGAGAGCAGATAATAAATAAATAAATAACACTCAAAATGCTTAAAGACACATCTTGCTTCAGCAGTCCAACAACAATAAACTAGAAAGTCTTTTAGTTACAACACACAGTTAATTGTGATTACAAATTTGAATCGATTGACAGCCCTGTGTGTGTGTGTGTGTGTGTGTGTGTGTGTGTGTGTGTGTGTGTGTGTGTGTGTGTGTCAGGTGACCATACCAGGTTGATGGCTCTCACTGAGCTCTGTCTGTTGTACATATCACGGTGTTCTCCAGCAGCAGGTGGTGAGACATCTGTTCATTGATTTGTACGTACACATGAGTGCGTCCCTAGCAGAGGCATTATTTAATTTCCACTTTTGATTTCTCCTTCTTCTGGCCGTGATGCTTGCTGTTGTATAATCCGCCACACAGAGGTTCCCTGAATGGCTTCCAGCCTCACTGAATGGAAATGGCATTTAGTTGTGCTCGTCAGGGAAGACCTGTGTTCTCCCTAATCACTCCAACCCCTTGTTGAAGTAGCGCAAAAGTTGCACTTTGAATGTGTTTCTGCTCTCCGTCTGATCCGTCTCTCAATGCTCCACACAGCTGCTTGCTGACAAATAGTGTCTAAATGATGTAGGTGCTGTCATGAAACATTCAAAGGAAGGAGTCACGCGTCATTGAGTGAGTACCCAAAGCCTTTCTGCTGCGAGTCTTTAATGCCAGCGCTGCACGCTATCAATATTCATTTCAGCAGCTAGAGCTATGTTGCGCCGCTAATGTGATGCACAGCAGCTACGACGCAGAGCCTGACGACTCTGCGTCTGCTCCCAAATGGTAAAGCTGGGTTCACACAGCAGCAGTCGCACACAGTCAGTGATCTAATACCACCACAAACTGATTGTTCACGTATTAAGTAACTAATAAACCTACCACATTGAAGAACCTGGGACTCAGTAAATGTTTGACGTGTCTTACCTTTTAGCTGTTGGTCAGAGCAACTAAGAGTCATTTCAAATAGGCTGCACTTTATGACGATTAACCTGTCGTCTATTTATTTTTTTAAGCATTTAGTCTATCAAATGTCAAAAAGTGAATAAAATGTCCATGCCACCTTCTAACAACCTAAGGTAGGGATGTCTTGGTATGTCCGAAACCTAAAGACATTCCCTTTACTTTCTATAAAAACAGAGAACACATTTGAGAAGATGAGTATTTGCCGTATGTGCTCGACAACTGTTATCATTTACAAATTATGAAAATTGTTGCCAATTCAATTTGTGTCTATCAACCCAATAATTGCTGAACTGCTTGTGTCAGCTCAGATTTTTTTAAACACGTTGGGATATGCCGAGTTGTGACACAGAATTATTCAAACAATAAGTAGAGAGAAGGGATCATGAAAAGAGAATACTGTTGCAGCCATCAGTGGCGTTTAAGAACAGTCTTGTTTTCTTGATCCCTTAAAAATAAAAAATAAAAAATAAAAGTTCAATTCCAGTTTACCCTCTGAGCAGACGTTTAATGCCAGTGTTGATACTTGACAGCATTCAGTAGTACACAGTACCTGTACTTGAAGGTATTGTGATTTGACACCCAGGCCTAAAAATGATATTAGTAAGAGCTTTGTGAGCTGATAGGTGTCAGGACCCAGTGCCTTCAGTGGAAAGAAAGACCTCCCTTAAAACTCGCCTACCCCACATAACTCCACTCTCCATCCAGTTCATCCAGATATTGCTTTCTTTTAATTTTCTAGCGCAATTTTTAAATGTTTGTTTTAATTATATTTGCATTTTTAACTGTATTGTTTGTTTTAACTGTAAGGTGTCCTTGAGTGCTATGAAAGGCGCCCATAAATAAAATGTATTATTATTATTATTTTTATTAATATTAAAGAGATTTTATTAACAGTCAGTATAAAATACTGACTGTATATATGTTGTAAGAGTGTAGCACAAACAGATCAGAGGGTGAATTCAGGTAATTCTCGTGTGTGTGTGTGTGTGTGTGTGTGTGTGTGTGTGTGTGTGTGTGCTTGCATAAGTGTGTTTTGAGTGAGAGTGTGTGCGTGTGTGTGTGTGTGTGTGCGGTCGTGTCTGTGAGGGTGCGTGTGTGTAACAGAATCTTCTGAGTTGCTGGATCAGATTAGGCTGCAGATCCATCTCTTCCGGCCCTCCAGTAAATACATCTTCCTCAAGCCTGTCGCTGCTCTCCGCCAGCGCGCAGCGCCGTTATCTAATGGCAGAAATGGCATTTCATTAGCCTCTTATCCCACCGAGGACCAAATGCATACTCAATAGCATTACACGTAATTTCTCATAAGGACACATTATTGATCCCGGGCTCCTACCTGAGCTCCAGGAAAAGGGCTGTCAGCACTCCAGGGCCCTCCTCATCCAGGGCCATGAAGAATTAAAGCCAAATTAAATTTGACAGCTGTAAATGCCATGGCAATCTATATGCAAAGTAAGGAATAGCTTTTATTAAAATTTCCGGTGTGTGTGTTTTTCTTTCTTTTTTGCTCACGTTTGTAGGGAGCTGGCTTTTATTTGTAGTTTTTCTCTTCATCTTGCGTCTTCTCCTCTCCCTCCGTCGGTCCACCGTCCTCCTTCTCTCCGCTCTCCGTCGGCAGTCTTCCGCTTGCTAATATCCCCTCGCTGCTTGAATATTTTCCCACATCCCTGACACATTCTCTTTGATGTATAAATAATCAAGCTAAATTATGTGCAGCGATGAGGCTCTGTGCCCCGCCGTTCTTATTATACAAAGTAATTTCTACCTAAGAGGGTCAGATTTCCTGACAAATCCCTAATTACCGCATTGCAATAGAAGTGGAATGTATTTGTGCATAAATCAACCGCCGTCCCCCAAGCGGCGAGG